>JBBGBA010000555.1:0-10409 GCA_038088335.1 Mesorhabditis sp. LJ9110
CCCCTCGAGAGGGCAGCATTACAGAAAAGGCGGGGAAAACCTGGTCGTATTTTCAGAAGTATCTTTGGATTCTAAAAATTTTCACATGGTGCTTGTTTATAAATTTGTTTTGTCCATATTTTTCATTTTGAGTAATTTGACATATTTCGGAAAGCCTTTTTAAACGTTTTTAGGTTTATTAATGCCCAACTGGATCGGCTGAACGACTTCGTCAGCGTTTTCAAGTTTAATTAAAATTTTCGTTTGCTATTTTTGCAAAATATATTAGTAAAAGAAAGGCGTTTTAACCATTCAGTCATAGTAGGTGTTATTGATTTTTAATTATTTTAAACTAGTTGAAATTAAGCTAAAGTCTTTTGAGATGAGGAATTTTGTACTCTAAATTGCCTGTGCCAGTTGACTAAAATTTTGAAAGGATCAAAAATCCTTCGAAATTAGAAAATAAGTGGGCGGTTTTTACATTTTTCTCGGTGATGCGATGGCGAAGTTACCTAAACAAAATTTGCCGCTCGTGAATAGAATGTGCAAATTTACAAAAAAACAATACGACTGTGAATTTCGAACGCTCCACGGCTCCCATTTAATCTATGAAAGGACGGATACGAGTTTTGGAAACCATTTTCCCTTGGTGGCCGTTGCATCAAAATACGGCCACGAGCTCCGGAAATTCACATTTGAAAAATTGCGGATTTTCGAGAGCTTCCTTAATAGGAAGAAATTAGAACGCCAAACACCAATGGTTCGCCTACAAGGTACAAAACTAATTCTGAAAGAATCTCCGCTAGTTTGCCTTTTGTCAAGGTGATGCACGCTTCCTCATAGGACTCTGCTAGCCTACCTGTTTTCGGTGGGAGCCTTTTAGCTTCTACAGATTTTAGCGTATACCTTTGGAACTTGACTCCTCAAATTCCTCAAGAAACAATGCTAGCTTGCGCTGCTTATCGAAATCATGTTCCTCCACGTTTTGTTCCACAAAGAATCTCCGCTAGTCCACCTTGGCCCTCGATTTTTTCGCGATTTTCAAGAAATACTTTCCTCAATAATCACTGCTAGTACGCTCAATTGAATTTTCGGCTTTTTCTCGACGGCCGCTGTTTGTTTCCCCAAAGATCTTTGTCAACTTGCCCTCCAGTAAACACTCATTCATTTTCCATTCCTACGCCCGCCCTGAAATAGCCAGCCAATAACTCAGATGCGCAAATAATGTTTGCTAACTATTCTTCGGAAAGGCCTATTTTCTGGGTTTTGCTTATTTTTCATTTCCTCAAAGTTCTTAGGTTAGGCTTCGGACTAGGCTGCGGCTTGGGCTTAGGAATAGGCTGCGGCTTGGGCTTAGGTATTGGCTTAGGCTTAAGTTTGAGGCTTAGCCTTGGACTTACAACTGGTTAGGATGGGCTTCAGGTTAGGCCCCGGCTTCAATCTGGGCTTGGCGTACGCAAGGTCAGGCTTTCCGACTAAGCCTCAGTTTACGTTCAGCTTCGGCCTATGCTCGAGCTTGGCTTTGGCTTCTATTGCTTAATGACAATTCAACGTTTTCATTTTCGAAACTATCTCTGCTAGCCTGCCCCCCAAAAGCTTGACTTCCGGGTCTTTACAAAGTCACTTCCAGCTAGAAAACACGTACCTCTATTCAGATCAAAATTTCCGGGGTGCCCCGAGTCCCCGGGTGCTGCTCTTTCTGGGCCACAAACACCGGAGGCCACACATTGGAATGTGGCCATTCCACATGTATGCCCTAATGAGGGGCCTAGGGCCCGGTGGGCCCCTAGGCCCCTCAAAAGCACCCAAAAAGGGACCGGGCCCAAATGGAAATCTGCCGCATTTTTCTATCAGAGGCCGCCGCCCTTCGTTGTTTCCTTTTTTCTGTGTTTCTATACGTTGCTCGTCCTCACCACGAAAATGAGCCCCATTTTTCAGGAGCTCAATTTTTTTGTTCTCCGGAAATTTTTCCGGGACCAGAATCAAATCAGGGCCCGGCCTAAAGCCATTGTCTCTGGTCGAACCAAAATCTCGGGGCGTTTTTGACTGGGCTACGGTAGCTAGGGGTTGGGTTTTAGAAGACATGTATTGATTTGACTATGACAAGCCTAGGACTGAACCCAAGCCTAAGCTAAGCCTAAGCTGATTAATCTACGCCTAAGCTAAGCCTAAGCTAACAAGGAGTCGCTTTTAGGTGCTTTTGGAGTTTCGGGACGGGACCTAGCTAGTTCGATAAGAAAAAATTCTGACAACATCCGTTTTCAAAAAGTGCTGATCGATAAAGCTGTTTTAGAAAATTTAATTTAACTAAAAATGTTCCCGTTATCCGGACCCTTGTGGTGATTTGAGGTGATTTGCGGCGGCCGATCGCCCCCGCCACATGAGGACTTCACGCCCCTTGGATCTCGTCCTAGGCATGGCCAAGTGGCTAGTGCGTTGGCCTACGAAGTTTTTTTTAACCTTTTGCCACAAGTTCGATTCTTATTTACCGTTAACTCTTTGCTTTTTTGCTAATTAAAATTTTATGCCCCGATAACGGGTTCAAGAACCAAAAAGCAAAAGGTTATCCAGCGCGAAGATTCGAACCCGAGGCAAAAATGTTAAAAAGTTGGTGAGCAAGCGCTACAATGCCAAATGCGACCTGTGATGGAGGCATTGGCGGAGGGATACGAATGGCGCCCTGGCCCGCCCCGAAACCGTCGTGAACCGAGGAAATGGACCCGAAAAATAGAAAAAGCGCGAACTTTAAATTAAATTTTCTAAAACAGCTTTATCGATCAGCACTTTTCTCTATCGAACTAGCTAGGTCCCGTCCCGAAACTCCAAAAGCACCTAAAAGCGACTCCTTGTAAGCCTCAAATGTTTTAATGCTGCTTGCAATGCGTTCTTTGTTTACTTTCTTTCTTAGCTGCTTCTTTTTCAACCGTTTTTTTCTGCCTTCCTACCAATCTAGTTAAGGCAAACGAGCTCCTTCCCGGTCCTCCCCTACCTAAAACGCCAAACTTCTGGTCCTAAAATTGGCCTTTCCCCAGATCCGAAAAAACGTGGGTAGAGCAACTTTGCTTTGGTGAAAAGCATAACGGGTTCTTGTTGGTCTTATGATTCTTCGGAGAACTGATTTATGGATTTTTGTGATTTAGGCTTTGCTTACTTTTTTGGACGTTGAAGTCAAAGGTGTCTTCTTTTTCGCACCAACTTTCAATATGTTGGATTTCGAGACCTACCTGGCGCTATGCCCTTAAAAGCAGTAGTAACAACCCGCCTGTAGCATTTTCTGACAAGTACCCTATCTCTGCAGAGAGTTTTTTGCACGTCGGGTGTCTAGCGCGAGTTCGGGCGGTTCAGGTGTCTCCCGGAATCCACGAGCAACCAATCGAAAAACTCACGCTGAAATCCCGGAAAACACCTGTCAAGTGTGTGTGACGTACTGCTGAATTCAGGCTCAGGCGAATTCAGACAAAGGAACGTCTAGCCAGAGTGATCAGAAAATCGCCTATTGAAGCTGTCGACATAAAGACAGGCGAAACAGCCAAAATACCCAAAAACAGTCGTGAATTTGCTTATGCCTGGACTTGACCATATTTCTCGTGACGTCGCCTGGGCATTTTCAAGTCCAGATTTTTTGTGGAGCTCTGCCCTTTGAATTCCCCATTTTTATCCGCTTATTCGGCTCATGTTGACCACATTCTGCGCTCCGTTTTTGTTCAGGTCTCCGGAACGTTCCGTTTTTGCGGAATACGCGATTACTGGAAATATCAAGTTTCTCCGATCATGTGGTCTTGTTTTTCTTCGGAACCCTCCATATCTGGAAAATGTTTTAATTGTTATTTTCCTTATTCGTGTTTTTTCATTCTTTTTGTTTTCATACTCTTACCTGCTTCCGTTCAATCGTTACTGTATAATTTCAGAAAATGGACGTATCCAGCGACGACAAGCTCGAAACATGGATGTTCGTCTCGCGGATACAGTACTGGCTCGTGCTCATCTTTGCATTTTTATCGGTGCTGGTGAGTGGAGTTTCATGTGTTGTCCGAAAGTATTTAAAATTCATTAAAAGGACTCGCAAGGCAAGAAGCTTTAGATCTAATATTTTCGTACAGTTTCGCTTACTACCATCGTTTCTAGGTGCTCCTCGTAGCCCTCGGCATCGTCCTCCGCATCCGCCGATCCCATTATTTCCTCTTCTTGATGTCGATCGTTTGTGCAGATCTGGCGATGTTGATCATCATCCTTTTGGAGCTGCTCACAAACGTTATTTCCGCGATGAAGGGTAGGTCTATCTACTGTATCAAATTTACCTTCCTAACGTGATTTTATCAGCTTAGAGCTTTATTATCGTAGCTTTAAGTTTCTAGACGCTTCTAGATTTCCTAAAAATATAACTTTTGAAATCATAAGTTTCTTTATCATAGTTATATAAATTCATTGAAATCCTAATGAGATTTTTCGATATTTGTAGCTTATTTTGTATGTAGAATTTGAGACGCTACGCTCCGATTCTAAAAAACTTTTGTAGCTTGTAGCTTGAATTTTTAATAGTGTTTATTTTATATGTTACGTTACTTATTAGTTTTAAGATTTATATGAAATTTTATTAAAAACTATTCTGATAGAAAAATCCCAAAAATTGGTTTCGATGTTTCGCGCTCGTTTCCCTAATTTAATCCCGCCGCATTTTCTCTAATTTCTCGCTAATCGATGCTCGTGCTCAATTTCGCATTTGCTCATTCATTTTCGCTAATTTTCATCATCTAAAGGCTTGGTCTGAGCTCGTCGGCTTGGCTTGAACTTGAAGCTTGAAAACTCCTCAAGTTATCCGCTTGATTTCCGCAATTTTTAGTCGAGTCGCTCGCCGCAATAATTGGTAGGCCTGGGCTGTGCTTGGCAACCAAAACCTTGCATGACTATTTTGCACTTGATCTACCGTATGCACGCTCCATTAACCCTGCACAAAGCAACTAGCTCCTCAGTTTAACACCGATAAAATGCATGCTGCACGTAAAAACCCTGAAACCGATACGTTCTATGCAAATTTCATAGCCTTGAAAATGGCTCAAACTGTCTCTTTAACAATAAAAATCCCGCACTGAATTGGCGTGCATATTGAAACTTGTCGGTCCCTTTAAAACGTATCTTTTCTAGGCCCATTGCTATGCAAAGCGATGCACTTCTTCTCGAACGTGGCCGCCACGTTCGTCAACTGGACCTGGGTGCTGATGTTTGTGCAGCGATTCGCGATCGTTTTCTTCCCGATGAAGGTATGGAAAATAGGCTATAGATCTTTTATTATTTAAAATCAATATTCAACAAACCTAAGAACCTTGAAAATACCGAATTTTTTCAACAAGATTTTTAGCAACAAACCCCTGAATTTTAATTTTTGTAAATTTTAATTGTTACTTCAGCTATCAGATTTTTCCGCTAAAACAGGTCCAGAACATTTAAAAAAATGCTAAAAAAGATAAGCTGGGTTTTTTCATAAAATATTATTTTTCTAGAGAATGGAGTCCGGCCTCTTCGGAGTTTTGCACTCCAGCAAAAAGCTGTTGCTGATCAACCTGATATTTTCTTCGGTGACTCAGGTTAGCCCAGGCCTTGTTATCTTTCTCTCTCTCTCTCTCTCTCTCTCTCTCTCTCTTTCTTTCTCTCTCTATCTCTCTCTCCCTGTCGCTTGCACTTTCGCCCTCAATTTGGCCAATTTTCGGCCTGCTATTGAGACAAAAATAGTCATGTATGAGCCTGAATTGGCTGAATTACATAGCGGCTGCATCTGCAAAACCTTGGCCAGACAAATATTTATCCCTCGGGCTATATTTGGCTGAAAAAGGGCTCAAAAAAGTATGGTTTACCTTTGCAGAGTTGGGCCCTACTCCTCATCACCGAGAAGGACATCGAGGGTGGGCTGGTGGTGTGCGAGAGGGACGAACGGTGGCTGGAGTATGTTTCCGGACAAGTTTAGAGCTTTTAAAGGGGCGTTGAAGTCAGAGACCAGGGTAAACTAGCAGCGATTGTTTGAAATTTCGAAGGATAAGACTTAAAAATGGTTATTAGGTTGGACCATAAGTTCGTACAATCGAACTTCGAAGACTTCTTTCTAAAATTTTTGTGGGCCGATATCACTGTTTCTTTCCCCCCATATTCGCTGAGTTTAATAGTATATGTGATAAAATTTACAAGATTTTAGGCGCAGTAGTTTTTATTATTTTTGCGTTTCTCTAGGAGGCGTCGCTAAATTTTACCCGGACATCTTTCATGATCACCATAACTTTACCATAGCATAGAGGCGCCAGCAAAATAATACTTTTTAGCTACTATTTAGATGCAGAAATATGCAAAAAGATAAATCGGAACTGTTTTGGAAACAGCGGCCCGCAGTCTTTTTCGATTTTCTAGTAAATTAAACTGAAAAACTTCTAAGGAAATGGATTGTGATTTCGTCCCACCGCTCGAATAGAGAATTTGATTGTGCATACGTCAATCACTAAAACATTTTTCCTGAACCGTTTTCCGAACGAAAATATAAAATACTGAAAAATTGCACGAACTTTCGGTCCAACCTAATACTAAACAGTTTCGCATCAAAATAGACAAGATTTTCGGAGCTTGATAGAGGGAATCTGGAGGCATGAAATGCCAGCTGGCAAGCTAGCAGAGATTCCTTGCGATCTTTTTGAACCGATTACGCTACGTAATCTATCGGCTTAGGGTACCTTTAATCTAATATATTCTTGGCTTCCTGGTACCTTTAATCAGGTCTTGAATTTTCAGTGAGCGCGGCTTCCAGATGGTGGCCGTCGGCGAAGCCGTTGCCACCTACGTGCTGCCCTTCTTGGCGACGCTGGCCACCGACATGGCCGTATTGACGTGGAACTATCGAACTTCTGGGTACGCTTGACACCTTTTGCAGGTGTTCCGCTGGCATTAATGGGGTCTACGTGCCGGGAGACTAGTAAATATAGCCATTACCGTGTATCGGAAATTCTGGGGATCGGATCAGAGTGCAGAACAATATTGCTTCTCTCTCACACGCTGACTCTCTTTCTCTCTCTCTCTCTCTCTCCTCTCTCGCATCAACCCTCAAAAACCGCGAATTCTATTAGGCGCCCCACCAAGGGGCATAAGCCCCGGGAAATGCGGACCTCTCGCTGGTGGTGGGGGTGATTTGGTATCATAATCTCGCATTTTCATAATCTCGCATTTTCATAATCTGCATTTTTCTCGCATTTTCATATCTCGCATTATATTCAGAATCTCATTTCAGATCTCGATAGAATCTCGCAATTCCCATAGACTAGCTGCATTTCTACTAAGTACAACTAACAGAGCCTCGGCATTTGGAATTTTCTGGAAACGTTGGGCGGTTTCCAGGAACGCATCGACAACCGTCTAATCGAGGCGCAGCAACAAAACATGTAGCAGACACCCATTGCCATCGATTACCAAGCCCAGCGTGGCCTCGACGAGGCGTACGACGCATATGGCCATCTCCAATTCCTTAAATTAGTGGCCCAGAGATTCGATTAATTTTTTGTGATCCGCTTAGTCCGTGATCAATCATCATTCATCGAATTCTTGGAACCCTTGGGAAAAGTTGCGAGACTGAAATTCCGAGATCCTGAAAATGCGAGATTCTGAAGATGCGAGATTCTGAAAATGCGAGATTATGAAAATGCGAGATTATGAAAATGCGAGATTCTGAAAATGCGAGATTCTGAAAATGCGAGATTATGAAAATGCGAGATTATGATAATGCGAGATTCTGAAAGATTCCCGGTGGGGGTCACGTTATTTCAGCCATTGACTCCGCGCGGAAACTAATTACACCCCCCAGCGGGGCCAAAATGAAGGGTCCGCGGGACCAGATTCTATCTGAACCAACGGGTTTTGCGAGTTCTAGGGACCAAAAGAAAAGTTGAAGTTCACACATGCGAAAACTTCCATGTTTGAGGGAGAGAGAGCGAGAGAGCAAGAGAGCGAGAATGAGAGAGAGATGGAAAGAGAAGCGTTTTCGGTATAATTCATACCTTTCCAGCTTCTCCCTGATCACCGTCGAGGGCCTGGCCAAGCGGAAGAGCTCGAAAAATCATGCTGAAAGCCTGAAGATCCAGAGCAGTCGAGGGATCGAGGTGAGAAAAAGAGAGAGAGAGAGAGAGAGAGAGAGAGGGGGGGAGAGGCAGAGTTATCAAAAACTTCATTTCAGTCCCAAGAACGAAGACGTCAAGCAGCGATTCGAAGATGCTTGGGAATGGCGACAATTCAGGCTGCCCTTAATGCTCCTCACTACACGCTACAAGTCGTAGATGAGATCTACGGGCTCAGGTTGGTGACGAGAGTGAGCAAGAGACAGGGAGAGAGTGAGCCAGAGAGAGGGAGAAAGAGAGAGCGAGAGAGAGAGAGAGTGAAAGGGTTAGAGATCGGGAGCTCAGGCTCACTTTATGTACGCTTTCAGCTCTTCCTACTTCGCAAAGACGTACTTCTACCTGGACGCCGCTCTCTATCTCCTCTACCTGTGCCAATTCCCCATCGTCATCCTCTACATCTGGCAGATTGAGCGCCAAGCTAACGGGGGAAATTCCACGAGGATGAAGTGAGAATTCTACTTTTGTATAAATTAGAACGATTAAAAGATGATAACCCAAAGAAAGACAACCCTTTATTAGGAAATCGAAGGTATTAGTCTGGTCAAGCTTCCGAGGGCCATAAAGTGGTCAAAAACCGCTCAATTCTGAAAAACTAAAGCTCAGGGAGCACCTTCTTTTTGAGAGCTTTCGAATGGAATACTCGAAATATGCTAAAAACCACTGAATTTTGCGAAAATATGTTTTAAAAAAAGTTTCCGGCAGTCTAAAATCATCGTTTGACCTGTATCTCGATAATCTTACGGTTTCGAGCTCTATGTCAATGTTATTTGATAGAGCAGCCGAAGGGCTATAAAATGATACATCACACTTGTACCATAAAGCTTGTACGATTTTATACTAGCTTAAAACTTACAATTTCAGCGCCTCCCTTGCCCAATCCACGACAGCACTGTGCCCCTCACCCGGCAATCATTCCGCTGTAGTCCGATCGACGTCACATCGTCTCTCAGATACCCCACATTCCCCTCAATCAGCATCTACAGCAGCCGGAAGGTTCTCATTCCGTGGCTACTACAATTTCACCCCGCGCTCATCCTCTCCCTTTAACATTTTTTCACCATCACCAAATGGGAGCAACAACAATAACGTGCAATATCAGTTGTAAATAGGTGTTTTTGCGACTTTACAATTTTGTATATTATTCTAAAACTGGCACAATTAAATTCTGGCGGGTTAGAAGCTAAAAAAAGATGAAATAAACTACAAAATTCCATAAAAACAACCGAAAAACCATTAACAACTTTAAATTCGCTACATCGGAGAAAATTTAAAATTTTCCCTAAAAAATCTCCATTAAATCTGTAAAACGCTAAAATAGATCGGAAAAAAACAGAAAAATTGTGGTTCTGGCAAGTTGAATAGTTTGCAAGTTTAAGAAAGCTTTGCCAGCTATGTTTTATACAAAACTACGCTGTCTATATTACACTACGCAAAACGACATTAGAAAACCCTATGCTAATTCAATTCTCTCTAAATCTGCATATCTCCGAGCTTATCCCAAAAAATCGCAGCCATCTATCGGGTCCCCGCCGCGTGCGCGTCACACATCTCTCGATTCGGCTTGTGATCTCACACTACCGATTTTGCTCTTCAATTCCATGGTGTTTTTGTATATCTGAAGATGATGCTAACGTAATATATTTTTTAAAGGATGAATAAAAAAATTTATTAAATTATTATTGCTACGAAAGCTCAGCACACACACCAGAAAAAAGGCAAACGTAATCACAGCCGTTGGGGATTTAGACAGAAGGCACACTTTGTGGGCAGCTGCAGAGACGTAAAGGGGAGAGAGAGAGAGAGAGAGAGAGAGAGAGGGGGGGGGGAGAGATTTTTTAGAGAACAAGAAAAACAACCAGAGATTTTATAACACAGAAGACCGAGAGAAAGCCTAACGTAGAAATGAGAAAAGCAGAGACAGCGAGAGATTGTAAAACAAAGCGAGGGTTAGAGAAAAAGAGAAACGAGAGATAACACAGAGAGAGAGAGAGAGAGCGAGAGAGACGCAGCGAAAAACGCCTTAAAATCAACCCTAAAAAAGTGAACGATTTGAAAGAACCGCGAAAAATACTTATGCATGTGTGAGTGTGGGGAAAGGACTAGGTTTTTTAAGCAAAAAAGCTAAAATCAATTAAAAAACAATTTCATGTTGTTTTGTAAATTCGAAGAGGTGCAGAACGCTAAAGGTCTTTTCGCAACGTGAAGCTGGGGTGGGTACTGGCGGGGTTAAAGGGGCGGGAAATTTCAAAAGCTAAAGAAAAATTTAAAAATCGCGTAAAAATCAATTTT